>JAEIIF010054615.1:0-14645 GCA_018874455.1 Drosophila trapezifrons
GGTACCGGGTATCTCACAGTCGGTCCCACTCGACTGTAGCTTTTCTACTTGTTTTACATTGTCAACATTGCACAATTTGTGACGATTATATTATATTTCTTAGTTAAACATTAAATGAAGAAAACACTTTATTTTCTGCAAACATTTGGAAAACGTAACCATTTTGAGAGCGATTCGGTTGAGCGCACGCAAATTGAGAGTCAGAAAAGGGAAAAACAAATTAATTAAATGTTATAAATTAAAATTTACAGCATAAATGATCAGTACTATTATAACTTAAGCCATAATTAATATATAAGACTGTTGCAAAATGTTAAAATGCTCTAGATATGTGATATTTCCTCTCCCTAAAGTATTCATGAAAGCCTTTCCCTTACCCTCCTTAAATCACATGGTTACACCCTTTATGTGACTCCTGGATGTCAAATAGACAAGTGCGACGGCCTGGCTATTGTCCTCCGTGCCCTCCTTAACTGCTGCAGTTGCCCCTCTTTCCCTATTGAAGAGTGCACTTCCGCTAAATGGTATTTGGAGCAAGCACATAAGCTCAAACCCTCTCTGGAGGCCGCCCCCTGTCTACGCCAATAATGGCTCTGAATTTAAAGGCACTTGCAATTTTTATGGCAAACAATGAAAGGGACACCCTAGCTGAAGGAGGCCTTGGGCGGCACTAGGAGATTCCCCCATATGCATACACATTGTCATCTGTTTATTTACATTCCTTTCTAAAGGCAGCTCTAATAGAGTGATATAGCGGTATTCCTGAGCTAGACAAAACCGGGTTTCTTGAACATCTGTGGCCGTTCATGTATCCATTTTGAAATATGAAAATATTTACTATAAGTAATACTTTTGAAGTAATTTAAGAAACAATGACATTCGATAAGGTTACAGCGTACATAATGCATTTATTGATTTTATTTTAGGATAAAATAGTACGCCAAGCGTTAAGAACTTCTTTTCAGATCTTTTGGAGCGCAGGGCTTCGCAAAAATTTGCGGGACGTAGTGCAGCCATTTGGTCACCGCTTTAAGAAGATCGTTAAATAAGAAGATTTAAGATATAATATATAATTATAGTATTTTTATACTCACTCCATCTTGAGCCAACTATAACTGGGCACACAGAGTGCAGGGATCGCGGATCTGGGGTGGCATCATCGAATGTATTAAACCAAAATAGAGCGTTGCCTTTTTTGGGCTCCACAGCCACCTGAATATTGGGAAATACTGTTTGTCCTCCTTGAGACACATTCCCAGTCTTTGAAAGACATTAAATTATTCAATGTAAAGAGGGAAATTTTAAAGACATTTATTGGAATACTTACATAAAAGATAAAGCTTCCCATTCGATCGCCCAAAGGGTTGTCGCCCTCCAATGCTAAAATGCGTTCTGTAAAATAGTCGTAATGGGCCTTAAAGTATCCGCCCACCCCAAAATTGGCCAATTGGAGGGCAGGGAACTCCTCCAGATCGAAGCCCGTCATGTCGGTGATGCGCTGATTAATTCGCTTCCTAATTGCCGATTCATGCCTTGCCCAGAAGACGCGGGCCACGATGTCATTTAAACCCGCCCAGCCATTTCCCATTTCTTCTTTTATTTCGCCTATTATATCTTCGATTTCCTTGTCCGAGATCACATCGTGGTACGATACCATATATGGATCGAGGCTTACTTCCTCCAGTTTAAGGGGGGCTAGTCTTAAAAACGGTGTCGTAGTGGAGTTGTAGCGGCAGACGAGATTCGTCCGTTTGGGGAAGAGGCCACGGCATCCGATGTCATGGGCGGTTGTCGGTGGTGTCCCGGTGCCATCTGTAGCATTGGAATTTTCCATATCCCATTGTCTTAGCTTTGAACTGATAAATTCTTCAATTTCTTTTTCTTGGAAGTAGTTGGTCACTAATTGCTGGAGAGTTTCATTGCTCAGCGATTGATTCGATAGAGAAAGGGCTGATAGGGGAAATAAATTAGTCAGAGATATATATAAATAATATAATAACTTATATCCATCTAATATAATGTTATTGTTTAACTCACTGCGCTCAATTAGTGCTCTGGCAAAGCCTTTCAAGGAATTCTCCTCGTCCTCCTCACTCGAATCAGTTTTGTGTTCTAAAGCTTGCTGAAACCACATTAAAGATCGGTAATAATCTCCAGAGGCTAATTTGTGTTGAGCCAATGCCAAACAGTCCCGTGATGTGAGTTTATAGCTGCAAAAAATAGTTAAGTTACATTTTTTTCCCCTATTTTTTAACTTACTTGAATTGTTTGCCTTGGAGCAATCCATTGGCCATGTCTTTCGCTTGGAGATCATAAGTTGTCTCAATGCGATGCATTCCCTCTAGAGTCTTGTCCATATCATGGGAATCAGGAGCTCTGGTCAGAATCTCTTCCATTGCATTTAAATAACTTGCGCCCACCGGCTTCTTGCTGTAATTTTGCAACTTTGGCCAGTCTTGGTTTAGTCGTCGAATCAGTCCAAACGCATTTAGTGGATTAGAGACAAACTTCTCCCTCTCCTTACGAGTTGTATAGCTGGGACGCTTTAATGTGTCAAGGTAACTAAAATAAATATTCTGGTAAAAGATTCAGAAGCCACGAGATATTATTTTTGGGCGCTCACATATTTAGGTTATTCGCTTTTTCCTGCAGGACATCAGCATAGAGGGTGAAGTTCTCCATAAACTGTCGCTCCAGTTCGAAGAGCTTGACTAATCCCCGAACTGAAGAAGTATAGTATTCCTTATTATATTCAATATATTCCTCTTCAGAGTATTCCTTATTATTATGCTTAATTTCGTCTTCATTTTCCACATTTGTATCTGGTTTTACAGGAAGAACTAGCAGGAAAAGTAACCCAAAGGCTTTTAGCATTGCACCTATGTCGGTTTCCAAGATCCAACTAAATTAACAAGCAAAAATTCTCTTTAAATTATTTATTTAACGCTTGAGATTTCATGCTTCAGGCACGTGTTTCGCGGATAGCTGTTGAATTACTATTATTATTCCATACAAGGTCTGGCAATCACTTGGGGACCTTCGTGTAACCATTTGACAAGGGGCAAAAAATTAGAAATTAGTATACCAATAAATTAACCATGTAGTAGATTTCCCATAAGAAAAATACAAAATATTTAAGCTCGGAAGAATACTTTATTATTCGGACTTCTTTGCTTATGATGTGTGGAAACTTAACGTACTTGCATCCAGAAATAGCCGCTTAGCATTCCTTCATTCCAATAAGCTTCGAAACGATTTTCAAATGATGACATATCCGAACTATTTTTCGTGCAATCCTAAAAGCCTTGAAAGTGCTACCTCGTCCCCATCAATATTTAAGTTTTGTTATCTATATAGACATGGATTAAAAGAAAATATATTTTGTAATTTATTTTCTTTGTATCAAGACATTCCACCTTGCTCTGCTGGTGTAAACTGTATCTGTTGATCATTTTCGCCGAAGAACTTCTGGTGAAAGACCTCAGCACGATATTCTGGTGTTGGTTTTAACTTCAAAGGACAACGGCGGATAAACATTTGTGACTTCTCTCGTAACCATTTGGTGGCCACTGAAGAAATAAAATATAAAATCAATGAAATATATTAACTGGCAATCTTAATACTTACGCCACTTATCCCCCATCAAAATCGGGCAGGATGTATGCAGAACTCTCCAGTCAACAGCTCCATTTAATAAAAGATTGTTCCACACTAACAAGGAACCTTTTCGACTATGAACTCGTAGGCCTAAATACGGAAACAATGTTTCACCGCCCTGCACCACATCGCTTAGCTGGAAATTAAAACAGTTGGAATTAATAATAATTAAACTTTCTTTTAATAATCTTACGTAAAATAGCGCCGTGATAATGCGAAGTCCCGTCTTCCAAAATTCACCCTTCGCCTCTATGGGAGAGTCTTGGTGTTCATAGAGATGTCCCCCAATACCATAGTTAGTAATCTGCAAATCTTCAGACTCCAACAGACTCAAGCCTGTGACATCCGTAACTCGTTGGTTTAAATTCTTCATTAGTTTTTCATGAGCATTGTCCTTGAGGCGCATTGTCTTGCAGGTGCGTAGATTGGAGAAATCCTCAACTGCCTTATAATCTGTCTCTGTGTAAAACTGGCTGCGTTTTAGGTGCGGGATGGATAGATTCCTGAGCAAATATATTTCCCTCTCATCTATGAGATTGTGATACATATTTATGGGTGGATCGAGGTTCAACTGCTCCATTTGTATGGGAGCTAGCCTTAGGAATGGCGTTGATCTTAGATAACGACAATACAGATTTTGTTTGGCGGGATATTCCATGCGACAGGCGGGCTTAAATAAATATTTATTTGTTGGCTCTTTAGGTTTAAGAACTTCCGACTGCATACTCAAGTTCTTGAGCCTGGGAATTTGTTGCTGGCAGTAGGAGTTATTATATGCTTGTTTTGCGTATTCCAAAGCGGCTTTATAACGTCCTGAACTCTGGGCTGCCTTCATTAGCAGTTTTAAAATTAAGTCGCGGGTCAAGCCAAATATTTCAAATTGTTTCGGCATTTTATAGTATTTTTCGAGGGCCAATTGAAACCAACGTTCTGCACCTTGAAACTTTTCATCCAGGTAGTAAACAGAGCCTACCGCCAGGCATTCCAATGAACTCCATGCTTTGCATCTATAAAAATAATAATAATACTTGTTAATTTAAAAAATATTTGGTAAATGACAGACAATAACCTATATTGCTTTTCTCCCAGCAAACCATTTGCCATTTCAGCGGGATCCAATCTATAAGTTGACTGCAACCGATTTATGGCATAGAGGCCTTCGTTAAAGTCCGTTTTTGAAGGCATTCCTTGGCGTAAACTTTGTGATATGACTATTTCCTTAATGCCGGGGTTTTCTTTCATCAAATAAACCAACTTTTTCAAGTCAAAATACAAAAGACGATTTAGTTTGAATGTATCGAACGGGCTAGATGGCTTTTGCAGACTGTTCACATGATTAATGGCTCTAAAATAGATAAAGGGTAAGATGGGGTTGGATTTTTACAATAATATCCTTACAATTTGATATCCGATAATCGGCTCTTTAAGGCAATTGCATAATTGTTCAGATTCCTTACAGCCTCCTCCTTTAGTTGCAGCAAAGGCAACATATGTGCTAGGGATAGGGCATAGTCATGTTTTATTGGCTCAATGCTTAAACCGATTTGTGCATTGAGTAATACTATAAAGACACATATATGCAGCATGATGGAGAAGCTAACACTAACTAAATAAGAGGAAGTGCTAACCAACAGCTCGGAAACCTTGACTAAAGACATTCTTGATGGTAAATTATAGCATACAAAGTCAATTACTAAAATAGAGAAGTTTTGCCCAGTGTTTAGTTAGTTTAGTTTAGTTAGACAACTGAACCATGGTTAAATTAAGGCTTCTCCTTCTCGTTTTACTGGCTAGCTTTGGCCTGCAAATTAAGGGCCAGGCTTGGACCTGGCCAAAATCATATGACTTTGCTATATCCTCGGAAGCCCAACTGTCACTGTTGAAAATAAAAGAGGAAACAGTCGACAATCTTTACAACTATAAAGAGGAATTGGTGACTCACTTGGAACAGGTTCAGCTGTAAGTATGCTAATTATTTATAAGTTTATAATATTTTATTTTATTTTATTTTTATTTTATTTTTATGTAGAGCTATTAAGCATTCAAGGGAACTGCTGAAATGGGCGTCGCAATATCCTAATAACGCTTTGGTTGGTTTTAAATTATTACGCCATTTACAAAGTGATTGGCCCCAATATTTGAGGTTAATGGATATGGCCTTGGGTGTGGAAGAGATTAAGATCTCTCAGGAACTGTTACCACAGCTGCCAACGGCAGAGGACTTTACGGATTCCCTAAGAGCGATCTATAGACTTCAAACTATATATGAGCTGGATTCCGCTGATATGGCAGGTGGTATATTGGATGGAACGCAGTACAAGTAAGCATGATATGTATATATTATTTTCTACAATATATTTTTTGGTAATCCAACTTCAGCAATAAAATTTGGAGTTCGGATGAGTGTATAATTCTGGGTCTTATGTATCAAGACATGAAGCATTACGATAAATCGGAGTATTGGCTACAATTGGCTTTATATTACTTCGAGGAATATTCTTCCCAAAAGCTGCTTGAAGTTACGCTTTGGAAATATGACAATTTGTTGGAGTATTTGGTAGAGGCCCACAAAGGACTTGGTAAGGGAGTTTAAGGGATTAATTGTTTATTGCATTTAATTTATGTTTTAATTGCAGGTAACTACGCTGAAGCCAAGCTATTTGCGAGTGAGTTACTTTCCCTGCAGCCCAATCACCCATACATGTTGGGGCAACTGCCCAAGCTGGAATACTTGGAAAAGAATCCGGTCAAAACCGAAGAAGTTGAGAAAGATCATCAGCACGTTAAGGCGCTTTGCACGAAGAGATATCGGAAAAGATTGGAAAATCTCCAATGTGAATATTATCGTTGGTCACCATTCCTTCTCCTGGCACCCCTTAAAATGGAGCTATTGTCCGAGGAACTATACCTATCCATCTTTCCCGATTTCATTAGTTCCGAGGAAATAGAGATCTTAAAGAACGCTTCCAGACCCAATCTACAACGCATCGATGATCTATCATGGAACTGTAGTTGTAGGGTCGCCGAGCTGTCGAGTTCTTCAAATAATATTGTTCGCAACATTAATCAGAGACTAATAGATTTAACCGAAGTCCAAATGAATGAAAATATGATGCTGGAAGTCATAAATTATGGCCTAGCAGGGAACTACAATCCCGATGACACTGGAAAATCAGCAAATGACCACAAAGCAAACGCCTTGATATTTGTAAGAATATTTATTAATCTGATGTATAAAAGGAAACCTATATTAAGTTTTAATATTAATTTATTTCAGTTAAGCGATGCTGAGCAAGGAGGACATATTGTTTTTGACTCTCTGGACTTGGAAGTAAAGCCTATAAAGGGTTCTCTGCTGCTTTGGACAAACCCACAAGAAAGTGTGCTCCATTATCAGTGCCCTCTCTTAAAGGGTAACATGTGGTGTAAGTGTTTAATATTTTTCTGTTATTTTGTTCATAACAGTACTGTTTTTTTTCAGTGGCTTCAAAAAGGTTGATCTAGGCATTATGCGTCCTGTTTATGGCCTTTCATATCCCTATTACTTGCACATTTTCTTTCAACTTGATGATTTATATTTTAAAAACGTGTATATCAATAAAGATGTTATATTAAAATTAAAAGCAGATAATTGACACCCTAACAAGTATATGGAATACCTTTAAAAGGATTGACTAAGTAAGAAATAAATTAAATTAAATACTAACCAACTTTTCCTAATTAAATTAAAATAAAATCTTTGTTAATTGGATCTTTAAAGAGTGTCTAAAATACGTATTTTATTTTGATCAGCTTTTCCAATCGCTGCGTCAGTTGCTTTTTATGTTATTTTATCTTGATTGCCTTTGGGTGTGATATATGTTCCTAAAAAAAACGTTTAATGTGTCTACCATAATAAACAATTGGAAGGGATCGAATGCCATACATTTTCGACTGAATTATAATGACGACGCGACACTTAAACCATAAAAATGGCAAATTTACACTTGTTCCTTTTGCGTGGGAGTGTAAGTATGTAAGTCTGTGTCCAAATGGATGGATGGAATTTATACAACCTCTGGTTCTGTCTCGGATTCGGAATCGGATTCTGGGGCCACAGCTGGTTGCGTTTGTCTTGCGTTGTCTGTCTCGGTTTTCGTTGCAATCAATTCCTCTTGGATAAACAAATCACTTAAGGGTCCCGGGTCTGAGTCTGAGCCAAGATGAGCTGAAATATGACTGACTGCCAGACGGCCATGGAAAATCAAATGCACAAGAGTATGTGATAATCGTATGCGGATTATAGGTCTTGTGCCTTACAATCCTTGACATTAAAAAGCAATTTATGTTAATAACCTCAATTTCGTTGTCTTGTTTTCGCGCAAAGCTCCCAAAATTCACATATATTTCTCAATTCATGTTTGTACATACCATTCGTTGTAATCCGGAGCCGTAATCATAGCTAAGGCCAGGGCCAAAAATTAATTTTCCTCTCTCTGTCTTCTGATTGCCTGCCTGCCTCCTCGTGTGTGCTTTGTGTGGCGCACACACAGCCTTTGAATTTTATTTTCGACATTTTCATTCATTCATACGCGTATTAAAATTTTGTACACTCGGTCTGAAAGGGATTCCTTTATTTCTCTATCCCATCCGTTGATCTGCGTCACTGCACGCAATCTGTATTCATGGCACTGAAGCTGAAGTATTCCGATGGTTGGATGGGTTCATTGTCTACTTGCCTTTTGTATACAAAAATGAGGAAGTTCTTCGTTTTTGCAACCAGGAAAATTGGAACTAAAGGATGCAATCAGTGATGTGAGTGGTTCTGTGGTTAATTATTGAAGAGAGTTGTTTTATTTTATATTAATTGAAATTGTTGTAATTGAGTTTTTAATTTAATATTTATTTATACTCGGCAAATAATTTGTTTCTTAAATCAATGGTTCAGGATACTCTAACTTTTTATATGTATAAACTCCAGAATGGTATATTATTTAGGAATTAAGTATCTGATTGCTAATTGGGTTACTATTTCCCGGGCTTGATAGATTATATAATAATTTAAAATAATAGTTCTAGTTACTAGCTTTCTAGACACTCTGTCATTCTATTAATAAATCAATCAAAAGTCACTCAGAGCGCTTCAACTTCACACCATTCGATTGTCAATAGCTGAACTCTTCGTACATTGTAAATTCACTTCTTTAAACACAAAGTAAAGCTCCAATTGTCATGTCGTACACCCCCTAAAAAACCAGACATAATAACCATTCCTGAATTCAATCTTTTCAAGGTTAAGTGCCAAGTTGCGATTGATGCTAAACCTTATCTTTTCGCATCTTGTCAGTCAGTCATAGGAATCACATACAATTCACTCCACCATCAGTCCATTGTTCCACTCATGTCAGACAGAAGAACCTGGTGGATTGGTGGGTCCTGGCATCTTAAATGATTATTTTTATATTAAAGCTGGAACAAGCTTTGCTGCTTTGGTAGCAGCACTCTAAAAAATGTCTTAAAAATTAGAAATGTGAAATAAATAAATAAATTATAATGAATGTAAGATGTTTATAGAAATGAAATGTCAGAAACAGCTGCATAACCAAGCCTGCTGCTAGGCTTTTGGTATTTTTAATAAATTTAACTTAGAATTTATTTTGCTTAGAATCAAGACGGCCTAATCTCGAGTCTGCAAACGAATTTTCTTTGTTAATATATTTTATAAAATAAAAGTAGTCCTTTACTTTCATACTAAATCTTAAGAATTTTTCTAGTAACAATAATTATTTTTTCTGAGTGCAGTAAGCTGCAAATATCCCGATGTGTGGTGCCCATTTATTGTGTAGGAAAACTGTTTTCATTGTGTGTTACAATTGATTTCGATTTCGACTGTGGCCCTGCCTTCTTTGCCTTTGAATGGCAACTGAGTTACGAGTTACGAGAGTCTGTACAAATGGAAATAGAATGAAAATACTCGTCACATAGTCTGGGAGTTGCCACTACTTCTCATCTCGAGTCTGCATTTTGTGTGGCGCTTCATTTACTTTATGCCTTTTGTCTGCTCCTCATGTGTATTATGTGTACATGGCTACAATTTGAATGAGCAAGCTGCTTCTTTTTTCTTCTTTGGGTCAGCTGCATTTTTATGGTTCTCCATCAAATGTTTCTGACTGTTCTATTATTTATTGTATGGCTACTTGATGAGCATTTTGCCGAAAACGTTTTATGGGCTCATGTCTTCCCGATTCTGTGTAGGCCTCTTCACTCTCTCTCTCTCCTGTTGACTATCAATCATTCCGAGGTTCACTCAGAATAAAAATCTATATTATATCGTGAAAACAGCATAGAAATCAAAGTACAAATAGGTTCTTACAGAGTTTAGTTTATTTATTAAAGGTAAAACCAGTTACCTGACTTTGCTTTAAATTTCTTTCTTTGTAAAATACTTTCCAAGGCATATAACGAATTAATATATTATTTCTTCTCTCTTAGAGTCTAATAATTTCTCTTAGTGCCCCATTTCGAGTGAAATACCCATTTAATAACGTTCCTCGACATTTATGAAGTGTCTACAAAGAGTACAAGCCACCATTCTCGACAAAATCCACTTGTCACAACCTGTTGGTCCATCGTTTATTGTACGCTGGTTGCTCAAAATGGCGGAACTAATGTGCCGTCGTATTTGAATTATTATTACAACGCTTTCGGATTAGGGCGTGACGGCCATAATGAGTCCCAGAGTCCAGTCCGGAGTGCAAAAAATGGCCATGCGTAAATTGCACAGGATTTATTAAGCGCGCCAGCGACTTTGACGAGGGGCGATATGTCATTTCGATTCGTAATTTATAACCAAAACATAACCGAGAAGGGAAAATCGATTTGCGATCTGACAGTCTCTGGGCTCTAGAGAAATGGCTTTAATCTTAAAGCAGGTTGCGGGTCTCTGAATAGCCTTCCATATTTCGCACATGCTGTCCTTGCGATTGCCGTCAAAACAATGTCCAGTGACCAGGCTTGACTCGGTGTGGCTTAGTTTTTTATGGGTTTTGCAGGGTGGTGAATGCTCTAACCACTTGGTTTCTAATTTACACTATACTATTAGCATTTAAACAATAGTTAATATTTCACTAGGTTATTAGTAAAATTCCACCCCACTTAGCTTGTAAAATAAAGCCTACTTTTTGGCGACTGCATGGAGGCAGGATTTCAGTGGGAAATTTTAATCAGGTTTCCAGCTTTAATATTTGTCAGAATGGTTTGATATTTAGTATGTGGGTGGATTTTGCTAAATCAAATATTTTCATATTAAAAAATATGAAATAATTTAAATAACTTATTAATTTCTTTAAATAATCTTTCCAAGACTATTAAAATATTATTTTATTACTTGCAATTATTATTACTCAAATCAATGGACTCTTGGAAATAGTTAAGGTGTCCAGGTTGTTGTCCAAGTTTATCTGCCGCCTCCTTGAGCTCACTGAATTATGAATGCCGCCTCTTAAAGCGCATTCCAAGGCTCCTTGGTCCTGGACTTCTAGCTCTCTGTTGAATTTTAAATGCGAACGCATTCCTGGAATGCTTGTTTTGTGCCTCGTTGGTTACCCAATCGACATTGGTCGTTCTCGGCGTCGTCTTGGAGTACTTCCAGTTCAATTTGTCGGTGCCCTCGTCTGCGTCTGTGTCTGCCATTGTGCCGTGCGTTGTGCACACGCGCCGCTCTAATAATCCAATTTCCACGTGTTGACTTACGTGTTGTGACACTTGAGTTTGTCCCCGGGAGAAATTGTACTCATCTGCTGCTGCCCTAGACTATAAAATCATTTTTTCTTTTGCTTCTATCATTATTGTCATGTTGGAAACCCTTATCAGGAGTTTTATTGAAGTTTCAAAAGATGTTAAAGGATATTGGTTTGCCTATATAAAGATAATAGCCTTATAATGGGGTTTGTGAGGTAATACTGATACAAGTATTAATCGTTATAATTTACAGCTATCTCAAAATATTAATACCAATCATATATTCTCTTTTGAATATTACTTTATAAATGATGACACCTATATTTTATAGACGGCATAGGGCCGTTTTCTACAGTGCCATTCAAAATTTTGAGTCCAGATAAAGTTGCGGCTAAAAAAATTTGGTTCTCTACCGTCTGAATGTGAGAGCTAACTTAGCCGGCCCGAAAAACAAAAATTATTTCCGATAACCATTCTTAAGATGGTCGTACCTAACCCTAAACGTCCTCCACGGCCATTGTACTCCTGACTAGGCAGAAAACTTAAGAGAAAGTCTCTCCCAGGCTTTGAGTTTCTCCTTCCAATAGCTGATAAATAACAAATGCAACCATGTGGTTGGGCGATACTTGACAATTCAGTGCCTTTCAGCAATAATCGATAAATAATCGTAGAGTTGCTTTTATCTGGTGATTATCTTTTTCGGACAGATAGCTGTTAAGCAGTTTAACAGGGACGGTAGAAAACGGCCCATGGGCAATTTATTTTCTAAAAAAAAAGAATATATAGAACAAAGTCCCTTTTAAATTAGTTTTTTTAACTATTAGTATCCAAGTTCATCATGAAAACCATCACCAGAATTAATCATGCGATTAAATTCCCCATAAAAGTCATTCATTAAATACAATTAAATCAAATGCAAATGGCAAACGCTCAGCTGAATGATATTCAATGGCCAATTCGTTGTTCAGTTTTGCTTTTGGCGTCAAAACCGCTGGCTAATTAGCAAGTGGCCAAAAGAGAATAGCCGTTAGTTTTGACTTTTCCATCTGTCCGTCAGCTTTTGTACTTTTTGGCTTGCTGCCACGCAAAACAAAACCGCAATAAATGGCTTGCGGTGGGGATGTGTTGGTCACTCGCGAAAAAGTTTCTTGTTTGTATTTTGCTTTTCTGTGCAATTTTCACGTTTTCTCTCCTGTTACTGCCATGAAACTTTAATAAAAAGCTGCGAGAAAATCCCCAAAATCTTTAGATTATTGTGAAAGCAGCTTTCTGTCACTAAGGCTGTTAGAGGGACTTTTATAGATTATTTATGGCTTAAGTTTAAGGCCTGAACGGATTTAATTGGTAGAGATAAAAGCAAGGCACTTGAACAGATTATTTCGATTATATCTAAGGGTTTAGCTGAGAATTTTGAATGCTCATTTTTCTATAACATTTAATTAAAGAAAACGCTATGCAAATAAAAAATAAGTTTTAGATTAATTAAACTCAAGCGCTGATGGAATAATAATTTCCCAAGTCGCTGTAAAATTCCCTTTACCAAATATTTAAGAAGTCAAGTTTCGTTTTTTTATGCTTAATAATGATCGTTTATTTAAGAGTATTTACAAGGACTGCTGTGCTGGGCATTGCTGATGACTACACAAGGACCGTGCTGCACCTTCACGGAGCTCTCGCTGCGCCAGTCGCACTCGATGGGCACGAACTGCCCCTTTCGCATCACGGTCTTGGGCTTGGTGATGCCATAGCAGGCGTACTGGAAGACGCTCCTCGAGATGGGCAGACACTGCTCGTAGATCTCCACGATGTCCGCGTGCATGCTGTCCACGGAGAAGTCCTGGCCGCAGTGCAGCTTCTGGTGGATGTGGAGTTTGCTGCTCCTCGAGAACTGGGTGCGACAGCGGCGGCAGTGGAGGTTCTTCATTGGCGAGCCGGAGGGATCCCTTTCGATGGACTTCACAGGGTTGGAGAGCTCGTGCAGGCGCTGGAACTGGCCCATTATGTTGTTCAGGATCAGGAAGTTCTTGTTGGGCAGCTGCTGCAGGGTCTCGCTGACGTGGTAGGGCACCACATACAGCTCCTTGGTGGTCTTGCACTGCTGCACCCCGTAGAGGTTCGCCCGCATATTGGGCGGGAAGTAGCCGTTGCATTCGCGGTAGTGCTTCAGGTAGGCGGACCGCAGGCTGGCCAGCTCCGATTCGCTGGTGGAACTGGCGGACAGACCCTCCTGCTCCTGTCTCAGCTGCAGGGGCAGAGGGAAGGCTGCGCACCCATCACCCTGACTCTCCACGTCCACTCGGATCCGCTTGACCTGGACCCGCACTCTGGTGATGCTGCACTCGGCCATGCCGTACTCGCAGCTGCAGTTCAGGTAGTTCCCGATCCTCTGCATCAGCATCTCGTAGACCACACCCACGCACTCCTCCACGTCGAAGTGGTGATCCACCCTCAGGGTGCCGCTCTGGAACATCAGCACCTGATCCATGGCATTCACATAGCAGGCCAGGTTGAACTCCACGGCGATGGTGTTGTTCTGGAACATCCAGCGGAGCAATTCGGGCACTCCCCGGGCACAGGTGTCGCCCATGAAGTGATCCAGCTTATCCTTGGAGCTCTCGTCGCAGAAGAAGAAGGTCTCGATCTGGCGGGCCTCGATGATGTCCAGGACAGCCTGTTGTTGCTTCGTCAGCTGCAGTCCCTGGGATGCTTCTCCTCCTCGCAGCCAATGCTGGGATGGCGGCTCATCGGCATCGATGGAGCTGTAGCAGGTGGCGCACTCGTGCAACTGGCCCTGGGCGAACCACTGATGGTGGAAGGTCTGGGTGGTCTCCTCGTTGGAGAACACAAAGCTTGAGATGGGCTCGTCGTCGTACATGTTTATTTTGAAAAGTATTTAAATATCTTTCACAAATTAAAGAGTAATAAACTTGTTAAAAATTTTAGGAATGTTCGGTATGTGGTTGGGCTTGGCAATTTTTTCAGAATTACTGAGATGTGTCTAGGACAAGATTCAGTTGCTGACTGATAGTTTCTATCCTCGACAGGCAGGTTTATATACGAACAGAAAGGGTAACAGGTAGTCGTCTCCCTACCTGTCACTGGAGGGATCAATCCTTATAGGCTTGAAAATACCATCTGCTGTTGGGATTTCTGCTAGTACCTAATCTCGCCGATTTATGGGCTTGTAGGGTACAACACCTGCGTATCATAAAAGTTGCCCTAAGCTCGATTAGGTAAAATCGGGTATCCTTCTGAGCTGTTGCAGTATC